>VNJO01004416.1:0-18569 GCA_008042535.1 Drosophila tani
TTTAAGGTCGAGCTGGAGCCAGACAGCAGAGCCTTGAAGAAAAACGAAGTGCACCCCATTTACAACCTGCGATTCCTCTTGCACCGAAGAATTACGGAGGAAGAGCCACATAAAAGAAACGGCCCAGTGCAATGCACAAGCTGCCAGGAATATGGACACCAGGACATACTGCACACTTCGATCAGTCTGTGTAGTTTGCGGAGACTTCCACAATTCCGCTAACTGCCCTGCTAACAAGGAAGACCCCCACAAGAAGAAATGTGGGAACTGCGGAGAAAATCATACAGCAAACTACAGGGGCTACGTGATCTACAAGGAGTTGAAGAGTCGAACAGGTATGGAGAACCCCCTCCAGTCTAATCTAGAAAACGTTCAGAAAGCCCTAGGACAGCCACAAAGCACAATGGAAGCTATTTACCATGCAACAAAGTCTAACAGAATTAATGTCCTTCATGAAAACCACCATGCAAACACTTGTTCAAAACCAGAACATTGTGATACAGTTGCTTGTAGCTCAGCAGTCTAAATAACTGATGTTTAGTTTACGAATAATTATGTGGAACGCCAATGGCGTTCCACGGCATAAACTTGAAATAACACAGTTCCTGAATGAAAATCATATCGACGTTATGCTGCTTGGAGAGACCCACCTCACAAGCAAATACAACTTCCAAATAAGAGGTTACGCCTTCTACCAGATGGTAAAGCCCACGGCGGAACCGGCGTCCAAGTCAGAGAACGCATAAAGCACCACCTTCACCAAAGGTATTCTACTAATTACTTGCAGGCTACGTCTTATAGTGCAGTCAGGTAACGGCCACCTTTCCATAGCCGCTGTCTACTGCCCGCCTCGCTTTACAATCTCGGAAGGACAATTCATGGATTTTTACAACTCACTTGGAGATCGTTTCATAGCTGCAGGAGACTATAATGCCAAGCATACGCACTGGGGATCGCGTCTCGTGACTCCCAAAGGAAGGCAATTATATAATGCAATCATAAACTTGAGCAACAAATTGGACTATGTTTCCCCTGGTAGCCCCACATATTGGCCAGCAGACCCCAGAAAGATACCAGACTTAATAGACTTTGCGGTAACAAAAAATATCTCCCGCAACATTAGTTCCCACATTGAACTAACCCCGCAGCTCAACATCGAAGCGGATATCGACTGCTCTACTGATGCTCTCGAGGACGTACTCACTGCAGCAGCCACTATTTCAACACCACAAGGGAAGGACGTACATCCCAACAAATTTAAAACTAATCAACAAATTGAACAGCTTGTCCTGGAAAAGAGAAGTCTGCGACGTGCTTGGCAAACCAACAGATCGCCATCTTCAAAACAACGTCTTAAGCAAGTCACTCGCTTACTAAACCGAGCTCTGAAACAAGACGCTGAAAAGGCACAACTACGGTACGTCGAAAAACTTACGCCAACCAGTTTAAAGCATCCTTTGTGGAGGAACACAAATCGAAACTCTCCAATCGAAACAGTCAGACCGACAAGAAAAACATTAGTTTGCTGGGCCCGCTGTGACGAAGATAGAGCCGAAACATTTCCTTCACATCTTCAAAGCGTCTTCCAGCCCAACCAGGCCACTAGTCTATTTGTCCCACCACAAACCAAAACTAATACTATGTCTTTACCAACATTGTTTCAGCCGAATGAGATCGCAAAAGTCATTGGGGAACTGAAATAAACAACAACTCAAAAAATGATAATTGAACTTCCAAACTCTGCTATTGAGGTCGTTTGTAAAATCTTCAATGGGATTATATGCCTTGGCTACTACCCAAGGAAATATAAAAAATCTATCATCATAATGATACCGAAACCCGGAAAAGACCACACAATTCCGTCATCCTACAGACCAATAAGCTTATTATCGTGTCTGTCAAAACTGTTCGAGAAATGCCTTCTAACACACATAATACCATACCTGGAAGCACACACTGCTATCCCGGCTCATCAATTTGGCTTCCGTCGAAACCATGGCACAATCGAACAAGTCAACCGAATAACATCAGAGATACGCACAGCCTTCGAGCATCGGGAATACTGCAGCGCAGTATTTCTCGATGTATCTCAAACTTTCGATCGAGTCTGGTTAAATGGCTTCATGCATAAAATCAAAACACACTTTCCTACATACCTTTACAACAGAGTCTTCGCAGTAAGGTGCAATGCAACATCATCTGACGAGAACACTATCGAAGCCGGAGTTCCACAAGGCAGCACACTTTGGCCTACCCTGTTCGTCCTTTATACAGCGCATATACCTACGAACGAGCGGCTAACAACTTCCACGTTCGCTGACGACACTGCGATCCGAAGTCGCTCGAAGTGCCCAAACCAAGCAACAACCCAACTTGCAAGTCACCTCATGGTAGTTGAGAAGTGGCTATCTGACTGGCGTATTAAAATAAACTAACAAAAATGTAAACGCATAACTTTTACTCTTAACAGGCAAACATGCTCCCCAGTATCCTTGAATAGTACGCAGATTCCCCAATTCAACGAAGTAACGTATCTCGGCGTCCACCTCGACAGACGACTAACCTGGCGAAGACACATCGAATGCAAGAAACTACATCTAAAACTAAAAGCTAGCAGCCTCCACTGGATTTTAAACGCCCGATCGCCATTGCGTCTGGACTACAAGGTCCTGCTTTACAACTCTACGCTAAAGCCTATCTGGACATATGGCTTCCAGATGTGGGGAGACGCGAGCAGCAGCAATATATACATCATACAGCGCGCGCAATCAAAAATCCTGAGAACTATCACTGGGGCACCATGGTATATTCGCAACCAAAACATCCATAGGGATCTCGGCATTCTTGCAGTAAAAGATGAAATGAAAAAGATGAAATAGACAAGCAAAAGACGGCCTTCAATAAGAAACTTACTGTGCACCCTAATCACCTGGCAAGAGACTTGACTCGGGTTTCCAGCAGAACCCGCCTACAACGAAACGACCTTCCAACCCAGCAATAACTGTCAGGGCCACACAACTCTGTGCCAGTCATATGACTGCTAGTTGGTTATTAATATAAGATTTGACACACTTATTGTTAGTCTCTAAAAGGCGAAGATTTAATAAATAACAGCAAAGTACAAAAAAAAAAAGAGAAAAAAATGTTCATGTGTGGGATATTAAGTAAGCAAGCAAGCGCCTGTTAATCGAAACAATTTTAGTCAGAAGTTTGCAACGCAGCGGAAAAGGCATATATATATTCATTATCAGTATCACCAGCCGAGTCGATTTAGCCATGTCCGTCTGTCCGTCTGTCCGTCTGTCAATATTTCAGCTCTCTGAATGAAATTTTACAGATAATCTTATTTCTATTGCAGTTAGTATATATGTAAGTCGGAAAAGCCGAAATCGGACAATTATATCCGATTGCTGCCATAGGAATGATTGCGAAATGAATATAAAAAAAATATATTGAACTTCTCTGTTTTTTAACGTGTTTCTATTAATTTTCAAGATCTAGCGGTTTTTACGGTTCTAGAATTACGGTTTTAATTTCATTTAGATCGGATCATTAGCTGCCATAGAAGAAATTGGTCGACTTATATGAACATTTAAAATTCTACAAGTACATTTTACAAAAATGGATCCAATTTTCATGGTCCAATTGCAGACTGCAACGGTAACAAACAAACAAACTTCGGCTTACCGAATCTTTCTTTCTTGTTTGATTCAAACTTTGCTCATTAATGTTGTTTGTTTCGCGAGGATTCGCAGAAGACTACGGGCTTAGTTTATATTATTGGTTTGGTAACAGGGATGTCGGAAATATATCAAAATATCGATATATCGATATGTTTTCTCTTAAAAAAATATTATCATCGCGATATGCCCATGCTAGCGAAGGTGGCATTAAGTTGCCTGATCACGCCTGGTAGTTCGGTTCCATCGGAACGGTTGGCTTCTGCCATAGAGTGTGTTGTTAGTGACTCCCGTAGTCGTATGACAGACCAGCATGTAACCGAACGAGTTTTTCTAAAATCATTAAAAACAGATTTGTTTTCGAATTAATAATTAAAAGCAATAAGTACAAAACAATTTCATGAATTAATCAGTATCATTATATTAAATAAAATTGAACACAATGGGCTGTGCTCTATACCCTAATCCTTAATAATTTTGTTATTATGGAATCGAGGAAAAAAAAAGTTTTCCAGAGTGCGGGAGCGTGACGGTCCCCCTGGCTGTTTCCGGTGCCTGGAGCTCGGGCACATTGCCATCAGGTGCAAGAGCGAGGTGGACAGTAGCGGGTGCTGCATCAAGTGCGGCGAAGCAGGGCACAAGGCAGCTGCCTGCAAAAAGGAGCCAGCGCGCCCTCCCGGCAAAGGAGCCTTCATGAAGCAACACGCAGATCCGGCAGGAAAAGCGACCTGATCAGACCCGGCGGTGGCGACCCTCAAAGGACGACATGGAGTAGATTCAGCTCAATCTGAATTACTGTAGAGCTGCGCAGGATTTCGGGAGGTAGCAGCGGATGTTACCATCCTTAGCGAGCCATATAGGGTGAGCGAAGGAGGGGTGTGGGCCAAGGACCGCACTGGCAAGGCGCCCCTGTGGCTGTGCGGCGACAGGAAACTGAAGATGTCCAGCTTCCTGGCAGCCGATGGATTTATCTGTGCAGTGGCTAGCGGCTTCTGGCTATACAGCTGCTACCTGGCGCCGAGTCTACCGCTGGAGGCTATCAGCAGAATTCTGGATGATCTCTGCTGCGACCTGCGGGGAAGAGCCAACGTCGTTGTCGGAGGCGATTTCAACGCGTGGGCCCAAGAGTGGGGCTCCACCGTGACAAATGCCTGAGGTAGGGTGGTGCTGAAGGCATTCGACACACGTCGTGCTCCTGAACGATGCAGCGCGGCACACATTTGTCAGAGCAGGAGCAGCGTCATTCTTCGACCTCACGTTCGCAAGCAGCTCTACTTCTTATAATGCCAAATGGAGAGTCAGCGACGTGTACACAGGGAGCGATCACGAAGCGATTCTGTGCACGGTAGGCGAGCCCGCGAGAGAGCCGCTCCCGGCGCCGAGACCCGTCAAGGCGTAAAGATCGGTCACCTTGTGTACCCAGGCATTCGAAAATGACAGTGGAGGCGGAGCAAACGAGGTGGCGAACCGAATTGCTGCAGTCCTGGAGCACGCCTGCGACCAGAGCATGCGGCGTAGGGGAGGAAGGCTCTCAAGGCGGCCATAAGGGACGCGAAGAGAGAAACCTTTCTGCGGCTCTGCGACGCGGCGGAGAACGACCCCTGGGGCGGCGCGTACAAGCTGGTGGTCAAGGGACTGAAGCAGGCAGCACCGCCCCCTCGGACCCGACGGTTCTGGATGGCATCGTGCAGGCGCTGTTCCCACGAGGAGCACCAGTACACATCCAGCCCAGGGAGGAGCGGCAGCCCTTCAGCCCCATTGGCTCCTGCGACGTGACGGAAAAGGAGGTATCCCGAACGGGGAGAATCGTACATCCGGAAAAGGCGCCAGGGCCGGAAGCAGTTCCCTACAGGGCACTGAGTGTCCTGCACCCGAAGGAGTACGCGGCCCTATTTTCCAAGTGCCTATGATAGGGGACTTTTCCGGAGCGGTGGAAGAAGCAGAAGCTGCTGCTGCTGGCCAAACCGGGAAAGCTACCGGTGGAGTCTTCCTCCTTCAGACCAATATGCCTCACCGACACCACTGGCAAGGTGTTCGAAAAACTCATAGCAGCTAAATGCTGCTATCGAGAAGGCTGGCGGTCTTTCTCCGAGGCAGTTCGGTTTAGGAAGGGGAGGTCAACGCTGGACGCCATCGAGAAGGATAAGGAGATAGCGAAAACGGCGATCGCGGGCACGAGGTGGAAAGGCGGCTCGAAGAGCTATTGCCTAGTGATAACGCTAGACATAAGGAACGCATTCAACACCTCGACTGGAGCCGCACGCTGGAGTCCCTCGGTGCCCTGAACATCCCTGGGTACCTGCTACGAATAGTACGGAGCTATTTCAGCGAGAGGGTGCTCACTGTGTAGACGGACATGGGATCCAGAGCAGGGCTGCGTTTTGGGACCCCTGCTCTGGAATACCATGTACGATGGGGTTCTGAGGCTCCACATGCCCAGTAACACCACCGTCGTGGGCTTCGCAGACGACGTGGCAGTGGTCGTAGTCGCCAAAGAGCGCGCCGCAGTGGAGGAGAAGGCGAACGAGGCGATCAAAGGGATCGAATCGTGGCTCTCGAGCGCGGGCCTGGAGCTGGCAGCGCATAAGACGGAAGCGGTCCTAATATCCAGCCGAAAGGTCGTGGAGACAGCCGAGATTCGGGTCGCTGGAGCGGAGATAACCTCCCAGAGGGCCACCTAAGTACCTGGGTGTCCTCCTTGACACCCGATTGTCGTTTAAGGAGCACCTAGAGTACATCCAGAAGAAGGCCAGCGGAACCGCAGGAGCACTCTCCCGTATGCTGCTGAACACCAGAGGCCCCAAGCAGACCACAAGGAAGTTGCTGACAAGTGTCGTCACTTCCCAGCTGCTCGACGCGGCGCCGGTGTGGGCGGAGGTGGCCAAAGTACGGACGTACATGTGGAGTCGAGTAGACCTATACACTGTGCGCCATTCGAGTTGCGAGCTTATTTCGGACCATCTCGGACGACGCAGTGCTGGTCATAGCCGAGCTAGTCCCAATGAAAGAGATGGTACGCGAGAAGGGGGACCTGCGCAGAGCAATGAGCGGACACCTGGTACCGGAGGGCGCTAGTAAGGACGAAATTAAGCGCGCAGCCAGAATGCGGAGCTACGAGACATGGCAGGAGAGATGGGAGGCCCCTTCAAAAGTACGATGTACGCACAGGCTGATCCCCAAAATTGAGGCCTGGATGGAGAGGAAGCACGGGCAGGTCAAATTCTATCTGACCCAGGTGCTGAGCGGTCACGGCTGCTCCGCAGCTACCTTAAGAGGTTCGGTCATGATGAGAAGGATGGCTGTCCGGAGTGCGGTTCCGGAATCTCCAAGGATGCGCACCACGTCATCTTCGAATGTCGGCGGTGTGACGAAGAGAGGGAGGCGCTGGAAGCGGTAGCAGGGTCACCGAACAGGGTGGACACGTTGGTGCCGCTGATGTTGGCGGACCAAAGGACATGGGACGCGGCGGAAGAATTCTCGACGAAGCTGATGAAGTCGCTTAGGTCCCTGGAGGGAGGGAGAACGGAGCGGACGGGCTGAGTGGTCTATAATTGTGCGAAGCATTGCTTTGCGACCATACCGCACAATGCGGGCCCCTGCCCCGTCACATGTCCTGTAAATGTTCTGTAATGTAGTACAATGTACTGTAATGTAAATAAATGAATACAAAAAAAAAAAAGAGAAAAAAAAACCTCTTCGCGGCAGAGATCACAGCCACTGGGCGGTTGCTGATTCTTCAGACTTTGAGACTTTGCTATTGCCTGAGCGAAAAACGTCCATTGCCTACTTCCAGTTCTATCCTCAACTTGAATCCATTCATAGGCCAATATGGGCTCATTAGAGCGTGTGGCCGGGTGACGACCTCTGAAATCCTCCAATATGATAAAAAATTTTGTTAAATCCGTCGCCTCCTCGTGCAACGTTTGCGTTATCCATAAACGGAGATTGCAAAGCCAACTTATGGGTGTATTACCAAAACAGCGATCTTCTTTTCGCGCCCTTTCGGCCCATTCGATATAAAGAACTACACCGGACTCATCACAAAGGGGTATGTGTTGGTGTGTTTCTCAAGAAAGGCAATCCATCTGGGGCCTACGTCTGCCCTTACGACCGAGAAATTCCTGGCAGCCTTTGCTCGTTTCGTGTCCCGAAGAGGGTGTCCTAGACAGGTGCAATCAGACAACGGAAAAACTTTTGTTGGAGCGGCTTCTCTAATTTTCCGCGACTTTCTTCAAGCTCTGGAGGAGTCTGTGACCGGTGCAACTCCTTTGGCAGCTTATTCCCCGGGAGCACCCCATATGGGAGGCCTGTGGGAAGCAGGCGTCAAAAGTTTTAAATCGATGTTTTATAAATCCACAGCCACTCGGAAATATACCTTCGAAGAGTTTTCCACATTTCTTGCAATGGTCGAAGCTTACCATAACTCGAGGCCGCTCGCTCCGATGTCCGAAGACCCCAACGATCTTTTGGCATTGACGCCAGTTCACCTTCTTGTGGGGGGGTCCCTCCTTGCAACAGTGGAGTTAAAGGATGAAGTCTTTTTAATTCGAAACCGTTGGCAGCACATAAAGGCTCTTCATCAGCAATTTTGTGTTTGTTGGAAAGAAGAGTACCTCAAAAAGTTCCATAAACGGAATAAGTGGCAGGCCCCCACACGAAACCTCATTGTGATCTGGTGGTGATTAAATAGGACAATTTACCTGTTTACGAGTGGTGCCTCGGCAGGATTAATTTCGTTTCTCCCGGAGCCGACGGCCTTGTTCGAATAGTAGAGATTTTCACTGCTCGTGGAATGCCAAAGCATCCCGTCGCGAAGGTTGTACTACTTATAGTAGATCCTTTTGACCGTCCGCAATAGATAAACGCATCAGCAGCTTGGCTATCATCTTCATCACAAGAGGCATTATCAACGGCAGGGCTGAGCAGAAAGATAGGAGAAGAAAGGCCTGGAACTTGTAAGAACGCATTAGACGAAGTGGGCTTAGGTGATATATTTATTGAGTCATTTAACAGTTTTTCGTCCTTAAAAATCAAATCTGACTTTCGAAAGCGACTTAAAAGGTCGTTAAATCCAGCGCGTAGGGACTGATACTCAAGATCAGTCTGTCCTATGAAACCCATTATGTCGACTTTGATGTCTAGGCAGCTAGGGCAAGTCCAATCCAGGCTTTTATTGTTTCTAATACGATCAGAAACTAGGGCAGCATTATGCCCAAAGCCTGCGCACTTCGCGTGCGCGATGTTGTCGCACAGCCAGCAGCCAACTCCCGGCTGCGTAGGTGTTATTTTGCCATTAAGTTGGCATGGAGCGATGCAGCAGTCAGTCATTGTTTATTATTATACGATTAAGTGTTTTTATGTTTTAATGCGCGATTGGAAAACAATAATAGGCACAGACCAAAAATAAAAGCTCTGCTTAGTTAGAGCTTTTTTTTTTCTTTTGGTCCGTATGAATGTTCGCGACACAAAAAGAGAAGAAGTGCAACAACAACAACGCGATGTAAGTGATTGCGGTAAACGAGTGCAAACGAATGAGCAGCAAAACGAATGTAAAATTGTTTTGCTGGTAATTACAGTATGTCAAGAAAGTGTTGTGACAATGATAAAAAATTTATTTATTTATTTATTTATTTATTTCAATAGCAAATATCTGCTAGTATCACAATACCTCCACCCAATTTGGAGTAATTTTTTATGATATGCTCCGACTCACATCAAGTGGGCGGAGGCAAGGATAAATGGGTAATAATATTATTTACATTAAACTCAAGGGACATTTCAACATATAACAAAAAGTACAGATCATTGTACGACGAACATAAAACGCGAAAAGGATCATGAATCTCAAAGTTCGATTTACAAAATTTCAAGGCAATAGGCCGAAAATTACGAGACGGCCTTATAGGTATTGCGAATTGAATTTGGCCAAGAAGGTGAGACGAGTTGATGTGTCCAGTGATCAACTTGTGCAGGAACATCACTCCATGGCAGGTCCGGCGATCCTTAAGCGAGGGCAGGTTCAGTAGGCGCAGTCTGTCAGCGTAGGATGGCAGGTGACGATGAGGTTCCCAGTTTAATCCCCGCAAAGCAAACAAAAGGAACTGTTTCTGTACCGATTCGATAAGGTCCTGATATTTTGCATATTGAGGCGACCATACGCAAGAGCAATATTCCTTATCATGTTTTTGTGCAAAAAAAAGTAAGTTATAGGGGCATTTTAATATTATTTAAATTTTATTATGATTAGTGAAGAAAGAACCAAAATTAATTTAGTTAACATTTTTAAAAAAATAAAAACAAATAACATTCATTTTTCATGCAGTCAATAAAGTGTTTTGTAGTTTACAGCATTTTAAGACTTTGTATGGCCACCTTTGGTAGCATAAACATCCTGCAAACGTGTTTTAATCGAATTTATGATCTTTTCCATGTCCAATGTCTCCGGATTCAGCATTCATTCCTCCAATATGACAGTTTTCATTTAATTTTTGTTTTTAAGGCTTCATTTTGCCACTTTTTTCTTTAAAATTGCCCAATTTTTGATTGGGCTTAAGTCTAGACTCTGGGGTGGTGTGTCCGTGACTTTTCCGCAATTGTGGAGTAACCACATTCTCCCTATATTGGCCTTATCTTAGGGTCATTATCTTGAAAATATTTGAATTTTGTTTGGTTTCCATTTGCGTATTTATTTTATAATATTAAAAAAATTATTTGTTTAACTTTTAACTTTTTATTTTATTACCAATGAAATTTCCAACAAAATTAGGTATCAGTCACTTAAATTGGACAAAAACTAACTGAGTGACGCACTGGTTTGTAAATCTGTGTGCTCCTGCTGCAGTGCTAGCCATGGCGTGCATATAAATTTCCATAGAACCACCGTTTATTAGCCCCTCAGCAATATCGTGACTTACAAACACATGCGTAGCTCAGTTCCGCTTCCGCTTCCATCAAGCTACGCGATAACATTTATTTCAGGGAATTGATCAACAACAACAAGAATAACAACGAAAAGAAGTTGGAATGGGCAAATAATTGTGTGTTGTGAAAATAATTTTGACTAGGGTTGTATATTTATTGGCTAGCCTCGCGCTATTCTGCGCTGAACGGCAAACTCCACAGCTTCACAAACATACATACATATTCATCCGCCTGCCTAAGCGCTCTCATACCAACATACCTACCTACGTACATTGCAATTGTTCGTCATCTCCTCTTTTCTCGTAAAACGTGCACAAACACCTGCACCTATACGTTCCAAACAGGCAAAGAACGGCGACACAGTGACGACAAAAAAAAATGCTCCACAAACGATTTTAGAAAAATTAAATCAGAGAACAAAATTTTAAATTGGCCGAATATATTTAGATTATCGCCATACGCCTTAGCTATTTTCTAGTGTTTTTTCAGTTTCTCTGTCTTACGAATTCGTGCAAATTCAGTTATTTCTGTAATTTTTTCACACAGGTTGTAGTTTGGTTGTGTCTTCTGTTCGATTTCTATTGATTCGTCGACTTAAATTCGGACTGGGGGTGTTTTCTCCCATCGAGCAGCGACATTTTCGTTTTTTTTAAAGCTTTTTTCCACTTTTTGCAGCGTGCAGTCCTTCCTCTTTGTAGGGTATAGCTGAGAATGCCCAGTGAGGGTGACAAGAAACCGACAGCTACCCCAGGAAAAGAACAAAAAACCAACCCGTCCTGTGCGCTTCCCGCTTGCGCTAAGCCAGCTCTTAAGTCCGCAAGTCCAACAGACAGAGCGACATCCAACTCCTAAAGAATCTTCCAGCGACAAGTTCGAAGACAACTATTAAAATTGTTAGTTCCAAACAGTTGGCGAAATCTTCTAGCGAGTCTTCACTTGCGGTCAAGCCAGAAAATTCCTCTCCTTCCAGAACCGAATTCCTAAGTGTAACCCGCGCTATCAGCAAAAAAATGGCATCCTTAGACCAGCCAACCGCGTTGGGTTTGCACAAATTTATTTCAGTCAGCGATCGCGTTAGCCTCTTTGAAGCCAAGATCAATACTCCTGAGCTCCTCCGTCTCTACATACGTTGCTAGTCCGTCTTCAAGAAGTGCAAGCCTTATGGGACAAAGTAGAAAAGGAGTATGAAAAGTGCTCTGATTTAATTGTCCAAGAAGGATCCCTCAGCACATTGCCGCTGCTGCAATCAAAATATGACTATTGCTACTCCGTATACGATTCATGTGCAGCACTTATTGGCGAAAACATCGAAAAACTCCAACCCAGCAGCTAATTTCGTCCGGTTGCCGGTTACCTCCTTGCGATACGGAAGTTTTAGACGGAGACTACCTCCGATGGCCCACTTTCCGGGACCTGATGACTGCAGTATATGTCAACAACCCCTGGCTGACACCGGTCGTGAAGCTGTTTCATCTTCTCACAACGACGAGCGGTGAGGCGAAAGCCATTGGAAATTTTCCAGCGGCCGAAGTCAGCGCCCTTTCCAGCTCCACTTTCTTCAGCAATACTTAAGATAAGTACGAAACTTATATATGAAAAATATAGGAAAAAAAAAATATATATATAACAGGGTATTCATAAATTACTACACTCCGATCAACATAAGCCCCCTTTCACAAAAAAAAATAAATAAAAAAAATAATAATAATAATTATTAATTATCTCCAATCAATAAGGTAAAATAAAATCGTTTCAGCTGATAATAGCAATACAACTAAAACGAGAAAAAAAGCTAACTTCGGTAAACCGAAGTTGGTATACCCTTGCAGTCTGCAATTGGATAATTGAAAATCGAACCATTTTAGTAATGTTGAAAAAACATCGAATTTTTTAAATTTTACATTTAACATGTAGAATTTTACATTTTCATATAAATGGACCGATCGCTTCTATGGCAGCTATATGATATAGTGGTCCGATCTTAATGAAATTAAACCTGTAATTCTAAAACCTCAAAAACTGCTATATCTCAAAATGTATAGAAATTCGTTGAAAAACAGAGAAGTTAAATTTTTTTTTACATTAATTTCGCCATCATTCCTATGGCAGCTATAGAATATAGTAGTCCGATCTCGTTCCGACATATATACTGCGTGCTCAAGAAATAAGACTATGCTGAAAATTTCAGCTCGATAGCTCAAAAACTGAGAGACTAGTTCGCGTAGAAACCGACAGACGGACAGACAGACAGACGGACAGACAGACAGACGGACATGGCTAGATCGGCTGGTGATGCTGATCAAGAATATATATACTTTATGGGGTCGGAGATGCCTCCTTCACTGCGTTGCAAACATCTGGTCAAAATTATAATACCCTCTGCAAGGGTATAAAAAAAAGTCATTATATAGCTAAATTTAATTTTTTATCCGGAAAAAAAAGTTTAATAATTTATATTTTCCTCAAATATCGAGTAAACAGATTTTTTTATAAAATTAACGCCTCGTTTCCACCAATCCAAAGCGGATTCCTTTCGAGAAAATCCAAACGTTCTTTTTCCGTCTTGGCATGCCCAATGGAAGTGATGACAAAAAGGTCCCTAAAAGTAAACCTGTGAGCACTCCCAAAAGTAGTCCCGTCAATCTTCCGAGCAGTTCCCTGCGGACACCCACACCTAAAGCCAGAGTTAATTCTGCGAGTCCTCCGAGCATTTCCTTACGGCCACCCACGCCTAGAGCCAAAAGTAGTCCCGTAAATCTTCCGAGCATTTCCGTACGGCCACCTACACCCGAAACTAAAAGTAACCCTCCTTCGTCTCAGCAAAGAGTAACGCGTGCCACAATTCACCTGTAAGGGGAGACATCATACGCTGCTGCATCGCGGCAGCGCGAGTTCCGAAAATGCGAGAGCCTCAATCCCCTCGCCCTCCACACAACAACCAACGAGACCCTCCAGCCATAATGCAACCGCGAGCACTTCAACGGTGTAAAGCTACTTCGCATCGGGCACTACAGCCGTGCTGCTGAGCACGGCAATTATTGATGTGTGTCATTTGGGCACGAATTACCGAGCACGAGCTTTAATCGACTCAGGATCCGAGGCGACATTCATTTCCGAACGCTTTTTCAATTTAATCAAGCTGCCATTCCGCAACATCCATACTCAAGTCTCCGGGCTAAACCAATCGGTTTCGGCAAAGTCTACCAGGCTATGCCATTTCATGATTCGTTCGCCCAACAAGCCGGGTCTACAGCTAGACACCGCAGCCTACGTCCTTCCGGAATTGGCCGGCAAATTGCCCTCACATCCAATTTCCCGGAATTCTTCGAAAGATCTGCCCGCTCTCCAATGGGCAGACCCCACCTTCTTTGAGAGCTCGCAAATCGACATCCTGATTTTACCGTCGGTTATGTTGAGTGGCACTCGAAGGAGTATTTGCGGCTCACTCCTAGGCCTAGGCCTACGACTCAGGTACACCAAATAGGGGGCAATTCGCTGAACACGCTTCTCAGCAAGTTCTGGGAGGTGGAGGATCTACCAGTACAAATGGTAAAAGAGTCGGATTCATATTGCGAAAGGAACTCTCTTCAAACTACAAAGAAATACGCAAGCGGGAGGTACGTGGTGACGCTTCCTTTCTGCAACCCCGAAAATTCCGGATCCGATCTAGGATATTCGATGTCCATTGCGTTAGCTCAGTTTCTTAAAAACGAGAATCGTTTAAAAAGAGACTTTCCCCTAAAAGAGCAATATGACAGCGTGATTCAAGAGTATCTGGATCTGGGTCATATGAAAGAAGTTCCGCCGACTCACAGTTCTCCTACCTATTATCTTCCACATCATGCGGTAATTAAATCCGAAAGCATACCCCATTCTAAGCATACTCCCTTTCAAAGAATTCTGTTCCGAAATAAGGAAGGAGATATCCGAGACTTTGAGCTACAAACAGTTACCTTCGGGGTCAACTGTGCGCCCTTCCTCGCTATTAGAGTGCTGCAACAGCTAGCAAAGGACGTACAAGGGCCATTTCCAAAGGCCAGCCTCATTATTCAACAGCATATGTATGTCCTCGCCCTTCCTCGCTATTAGAGTGAAGCAACAGCTAGCAAAGGACGTCCAAGGGCCATTTCCAAAAGTCAGCAGCAGTTTTAAGCTCCGCCGGGTTTTCATTAAGAAAGTGGACTTCTAACCACAATAGATGGATAGCGAAGTCCGACGAATTCTATTTCGTTCTTCCAGAAATATTATTGGAACCTGCCTACACTAAGCGTGAAGTTTTATCCCAAATCGGTAAGTTGTTTGATCCTGCAGGGTGGCTCGCTCCGTTCATTATACGTTCCAAAATGTTTATGCAGGAGATCTGCAGGGTGGCTCGCTCCGTTCATTATACGTTCCAAAATGCTTATGCAGGAGATCTGGTTGCAGGATTTGAGTTGGCATGAAAAGCTTCCCACTGAAATGAGTCGGAGGTGTGTTACGTCGGTGGTGTCGTGGTGCCTCAGTCCTTGGAGGACATAGGGCTGAGGAAGTGGCCGCCCGGATAGCAGACACGATTTGTGCAGCTGAGCTCGCCGGATTTGGGGTGGGTTCTTTGGACGCCACTATCCTCTCCAAACGTAATCAGAACAATTATTTACGTGCCTGAAAAATAGAAGAAATCGTTCGTAGTCTGTCTTTCTGTCCACATTGCCCAGCAAGCGGATTTATGCTTGATCGTGATAACAATCGGGCTATGTTTTGGCCGTTTTCCCTCCCCAATCGCAAACTTCGTGTGCCTTTGGATCGTCGCGGGCGTGCAATACGATCGTTCGTCAAAAGTTGTCATTTTTCTTGACCCAGTCTTCCAGTTGTACCGATGCCCCCTTTTAATGGGTTTCTACCAATGCATTTTGTTGGTTTAAGTTTACATTACAAGTTTATTAAAAAGGTTGTTCAATTGTGTATTGGACATTAAAAGTGTGTCAAATGGTATGCTTGTTATAGCCAGTGTGATTGATTTAATTTAAATTGGTATGTATGGTATGTAGTGTATATGGGGGCTCGATTATATATATATATAAATATGTCTGACAATATTGGGAAAAATGTCCCGTTGACTTACCCTCTGTCATTCTCTCGTTCCGGAGTTGAGGTTTTATTTGTTGGAAAGGTTAGGCATAGTTAAGCATATATATATAATATAATAATATAATATAATAATTGTACAAAATTGTTCGTATTGATTTAAAACAACACATTAAAAAAAAAAAATAGAAGTGTATTGGTGTATGGGGGTTTTAAATTAAACACAAAAAAAAAACTTAAAGAAAAATAAGTTTAAAAGCTAAGAAGCTCAGTGAGCGGAGTGACCGCTGGTCATTTGACGATGGTGTCGTCTCCACTTTGTTTCACTTTCCGGCGGGTAGAGAGACGGGGGTCTCCGACCCTATAAAGTCTATATATTTTTGATATTCTTGATCAGCGTCACCAGCCGAGTCGATCTAGCCATATCCGTCTGTCCGAGTGAAACAACAGATCTCAGAGAATAAAAGCTAGAGCTAACAAATTTGGTGATAAACATTGGAATCTGTTGCACGCAGATAAAGTTTGTTTTAAAATTTGGCCCACTTCCGCCCCCGAAAATCATAAAAAACTGTATAAAAGCTATAGTCGTAATTTTCGGCTTAAAGTAAATATATATGGTAAAATAAATTAGTTGGCCTTCGTGGACGTATTCTGAAAATGTAAGTAAAATCGGATAATAAACATGGAATTTATTAAACAATAAAGTTTCTGTGTGTGAAGAAGCACGTGCGTTCAACCACTAAACAAGAAATATATAGAGGCGTCAAACAGCGAAAAAAGTGCTATCAACCAAACGGCTGAGCCTGGAACCCCAGAGCACACGAACGAAATGTCTAGAACCCCAGACAGCGTTCGGCTTTTTGATCTCGAATCCTTCGTTCGAAAACAAGTACAACAAGAAACCGATTTTCAGTCGCAGATCAAATGCGGAACGATGAGGCACGGCCGCGCGTCTGCGCGCTGTGCTCTCGTTTCTCTGTATGTGTGTATATGTGTAAAAGCGCTCGCACGTTTGTATGCCTGTGCAAAATACACAGTTCGTTTGACGAAGGTGTCGTCTTCACTTTGTTGTACTCTCCGGCGGGTAGGGAGACGGGGTACACTTGTATGTGCACTTGCATATGTACATATATACTTGTTGAAATGGAGACAGTATCTACTGCTCAAATATGGATCGACGCACAGGTAACATAAGGCAAGTTGACGCACTCATCACGGAAACTATTGTTAATGTTTTATTTATTGGTATTTGTTTGGCTGTTTAAGTTTGTCTATTTCCATAAAAATAGGTTTCTCTTTTAGATTTTTATTGATAATTTTTAATGATTGTTTCTTTTCAATGTTGATAGTTTATCTTATTGTATTGTTGTTCCGGGACATCCTTCGGGCGGTTACCTATGGTCACAGGACCAGTTGTTGGCGAGGGACACTACTTTCTCCAGCTCGTGTCGTCGGTCGCGGCGTCCCTGGATCACCCTCTTGTAGTCCTTTGAGCACAAGGAGGACGATCAGCAATCCCGCTATGAGTCGAAGAACTTGGTAGACCTGAGCAATGTTGTCCTTGTGATCGACCACTTCGATCGTGTTGATAAAGTTAGCGGTGCTGTCGTCAACTTTGGACGTTTTAGAGCCCATTGTCCTTGTAGTCTCTTTATCTCAGCACTTGGTGGTTGTCAGCTACTGGATCACCACTGAACTCCGAACTTGACGGGGACTGTCGGAGACGCGACGCGGTTGCAATAATCTCCACGAGGGCTTGTTGGTTTTTGACTCCCTTGGTACGGATAAAGCGGTGGCTTTTATACCAATGACTGTGCCAAATTTCGCCTAGGAATCACCGGAATGGAACCCTCTTTTCGCCTATTGGCTGGAGTTATATGTGGGTCGTCTTTGTTCTAATGTTGAATAGTTCAGCAAAATCGGCGGTGCTGGGTTGCAGGTGATTGAATGGCCCAATTTGGTAAGTTTAGGCGGTGTCATCTGCCAGAGCCAAATTTTTGTGCACTCTTGCCCGTGTTGATTTTCTAGAGCACTAGCGCATTGGCTATTCTTGAGTTTCTTCCATGTTAACCAATTGACTCACGTCGGCCCTAACCGGCGTACGTAACAAAAGTCGTTAATAAACAATCGACAACTTGTTTTAATGAGGATCTTTCGCGTCCTACCATTCAGATAACTTGAGATCCACCTAAGATCAAGTTTGTTTTAAAATTTGGCCACCCCCTCCTCCGGCCTCAAAAATAATAATAAACGTTTAGTATGCTATGTTTCAGAGAACGGCAAGGGTACACCCTAACATTAAGTGTACCCGAATCATTTGTGCGTTTTCGACACTTAGAGTGTGATCGGCACTCTAAAATAAGGCTTGTTGCCTTGTACTGATAATTTCGTACATGCTCATACGCACACTCGTAAAACGGTTTCGTGCTCCTTTTCTGCATGTGTACATGAGTTGAGGCCGATGAAAATGCTAAAGCAAAAGGAATGAGCGAAATTGAGAGCACAACACTTGCGACAAACAATATGTGAGAGACATGTGTGTTGTTGTTATTCTTGCATTAGCTACATACATGCATACATATTTGTTTTTGAATATGCACATATACATACACATATGTAAAATGAAAATAAAAAGCCGTGTTTTGCTGCTTCATTGCGTGTTATTTGTTCATATGTACTTATAAAAGTAAACGCCGTCTTCAGTGACAAATATTAAATAATAAACAAACAGCGATCAGTGCTCAATGCCCTGCCCATGCATAAAAGACACTCGAAATCATAGCTGTAAAACATGAGCGTTTCGCTCACAGCGCATTATTGCGCATTGCTTTTTGTGATCTGTGTTGCTGTTCGTACATTTGCTTTGAGTGCACTGTGCCGTTAACTTATCTACGCAAAATTTTT